>CM032625.1:14686879-14721255 GCA_019097785.1 Fraxinus excelsior | reverse complement strand
TATTGCGACAACTTTGTGTATATCGCGAAATCACAATTTTGTTGTAGTGACTATCCAAAGTTAGAAATTAACCATTGATACTCAAATAGTTATCCACGTAGAATCTGTCCACCGAATCTCCAATATTTTATTCTTATAACAAAATATTCACGTGTCCATTTAAATGTCACCACATTTTAGCTTGTGAGATCGGCTACTCACTTCACACTTGATGATCTATCAATAATAACGATATACGTATTTCGTTCTTACTTATGACCACATATAACTTGAGATTCATCCATATCTAATACAATTTCTTATGATCAACAAATTATGAATCTACAGACTCTATTATTTATTTTTTAGAATATCAATTAAAGTAAATAATAGATTGTCCATAAATAAAATGCATCAATTATATATCAAAATCGTTTACGTCCAAAATCGATTGGACCTTGGACATAACACTTACAAATTCCAATTTGCACTAGATCCAATCACTTATTTATCTTATACTTAGGAGTTTACATGACGATCATGTTTATGCTACAACAACTCTTTTGTCAGTAGATCTGTAATATTATCAATTGTAAGAATTCATTCTTTCTTTACGTCATTTATTTGTATTAGCTCTCTAATGAGATGATACTGCCATAAAACACGTTTGAATCATTGATAAGACTTTAGTTCATTCACTTGCACGATAATTCCATTGTTACTCCATTGTTATTATAATAGAGATATATGGGATCAACAGTGTTATTGAATCAACAATTGTTTCATGTTTGGAACCTTTCCAACTAATCACTAAATTATTAAGAGTAAACATATATTTAGATTGAGACTTGGTACCTTCTACTCTCACTTGAAGTTCGCCATTTTCTCCATAGATTTTTATTAAAACCTTATCTATGTAGGCTAGGATAGGTTAAGCAATCTTTTATATCTATCTCTATAGATCTGGTTGCTTCTCACATATCTTTCATGGAGAAATTCTTCAACAAACATAATTTTAAAGATTGAAATATAGTGACGTCGTTTTCTATTAGTAATAGATTATCCACATTTAATATCAGAAATACAACAATACTCCCACTGTCTTCTTGTAACACACAAGTCATCTTCGTTTTTACTAAAATCATACCTTTTGACTTCCTCGTCAAAGAGAAAATTTCAGCTCCAAGAGGTTTGTTTCAATCCATATATGGATTGACCAAGTTTACATATTTTATAAGCATATTTGGATTCAAAACCTTCACATTATGTCATGTACACTTTCTCTTGCAAGTTCCCGTTAAGGAATGCCATTTTGACATTCATTTATCATAATTCATCGTCATAGTATGTAGCTATTGCAAACAAAATCCGAATGAACTTAGGTATGGCTATACGTGAAAAGGTTTCATCAAAGTCAACTTTTTTTTTTTTGTTTGTAACCTTTTGTTGCCAGTCTTACTTTTATGTATGAATATTTCCATCCATGTCGATCTTTTCTTGTAAACTCATTTATAACCTATAAGTTTTATCCCATTAGGCAATCGACCAAGGTTCAAACCTTGTTTACATACATCAAGTACATTTTGGTTTTCATGGCCTTTTGACATCTCTTTGAGTCAACACTTGACTTTACATCTACGTAATTAGTAGTTTTGTCATCTTCGATTAGTAATATCTTATGAGTGATCGTAAATTTGTACGTTCTAGGGGATCAAATGATCCTACTAGATTTATGAAGAGTTGATGCGTCCTGATGAGTCTTTACTTCCTTATCAATAATTTGTCCCTCACTAGGTGTGGGATCAAACTCATGTTCATTTATTTGCTTAGCTATATCTGTAAACTCTTGAACTACTTCAAGTTCTATTTTGCCCCATGGTCCTTTCCCATAATAAATTGTTTATCTTGAAATACGGTATGTCCTAAGAAAAACCTCAAACATGCAATTTGATCCATTTAAGCTCTGACGAACAATCATACTCCAGGATTTGTTAATTTCAAACGAGCTACGTGTTATATAAGGATGTTAAGGGTGAATCCAATATCGCTTAAATACGAAAATGTTAATCAAGATTAAAGGTTTGTGCTACTTCATTTAACAAGATTTTCCTTTTATAATGATTTTTTTTTTATAGAACTCTCATATGGCCAAAAAACCAAAGCTATAATATTATTCTTTTAATGTTGATATGTCTTAAATAACATTTCTCAATAGCTAAATGGCACAAACATCATGCCATCTTTACGCAATACTTAGTGGGAGATAATAATTTGGGAGGAAAAAGTATTCAATCCTCTTCGATGTTGTAAGGTTTTTATTCAGTTGCATTTTCACCAGCATATGCAGGTGCATAGTCCCCTTAATCATCACAAGTGCAATAGTACTTGTCACAGGAACAGTAGCTTCCACTTTGTGTTATGCAAGTTACAGGCAGCATCATGTCATCAGATTCCGACGCTGTCAAGAATTAACAACATGCTAGTTACAGATATGTACATACAACAGTGTGCACGCGTGTTTCATGCATATACATAAACTTTTAAAATAATAACATTTTCACCATCAATTGCAGGTGTAGGTGCCGGTGCATAGTCCTCACAGGTGCAAGCGAACTTTCCACAGCTATAACAGTAGATTCCGCTGTATGTCTTGCAATTTGATAGCCGCTCCTGAGACTCTACTGACACTGTAAAGAATGAAAACATGGTAGCTATTTATAGATATGTACATATAATAGTGTGTGCTTGGCGCTTTGAGCAAACCAATATATATATATATATATATATATATATACATACAAGTAGAGATGTGGGGATTGAGACAGAGAAAGGAATTTAACCTGCTGCAACAAGCAAGAGGACAAAAATAATCAATTTGGAGGCAGCCATTCTAGTGTTTGTGAAACTAATTGTATAATCTGCGTAATATCTCTTCTTGGGTAAGATGAAGCCCTACTGAGCTACATATATAGACAAAAATAAAATTAAGCACGAGTTTATTGGGGATTAAAATCTTTTGAAGTAAATGCAGTATTGAATTATATTGTATAGAAATTAATTTAATGTTTATAGGCTTAATTTTCTTTCTAAAACGATCTTTCTTTATGTGCTTATAAAAGATTGTATTTATTTTATTTCGATCTAATTTTATTATTAGCTTACCTTATTAAGAGTTTCCAAAAAAAAATAAAAAATAATAATAATTATATAACAAGTGACATACTAATTACTTTTTGAATAATAATATTCCTATTAATGTTTTATTATTTGCATAACTTTATAATTGCAATGAAGATCGTCTATTTGATCACTCAACGCTTACCTCATCAACTAATATATCTTACTTAATCATTAACCTTCATTAATTAGGGCATCTTGTATTTGATAATATTTTAGTTAAAATATTTTGCTAACGTGCATTGAGGGACAAAATTGTCAAACATTTGCATTTATCGTTCAAATTAGTTAATTAAAATTACGAGAGTCAAAAATGACTTTTTGCTCCTACCTAACAAAATTCTCGATATAAATTTTCATCGGAGAGGAGATGTGCAAATTAATAAATAGTTGATAATAAGAATTTGAAAAAATAAAATAAAATTGTAACGTGAATGTAAAAATGAGCAAATATTGTGAACACTCATAGCAACTAAACCTTGACAGTTAAAAAATTTATGTGGCTGATAATTACATTACTTTTTTAGGAAAAAAGTAATAATTTCTTAAATAATTTTGTAAAGATGGTAAATTACCTAATTAATGTAACATAATACTGATTATAAAGAAATAAGACATAATTGCAGAAAAAACAAATAAAAAGAACCAAATACCATGCACGTGGGTAATACTTGTACTTGAAAAAATGGTCTCATAGTTGACACGAGTCTAACTAGAGGTGTAAACATTGGAAGAAACAATCAGCAGGTTTTTGACCTGAATCATTTTGTGCTATATAGTCGGATCAATCTGCAGTTGAGGTGTCGACACGCTTGGCCATGCAGGCCTCTGTTTGAAAATATGATCTTTCTAACAGAGTCTTGATCGTTCCCTGCCATTATTACATAGCTGATTGACTCTTTTCCTTTAATTTCATAAAAGTCGTGCTCTCTGATTTCTTACATCCTATCAAAATCTCCAAATTTCACTCATAAGTTATCCTTTCTTACTCATATTCCTTTAAATTTTGTTTAATATTATAACTTATTGAGTAAATTTGTTACAATTTGCTCAGTTTACGTTTGAAGAAAGCCAGTCATACAAAGCAACAAAAATAATTAATGGATTTTTTAAGTCGAAATTGTCAATATTTAGCTCTAAATCTGAGAAGGAATTAGTTTCCTTTAAGATAAGAAACCAAATATAAAAAAGATCTTAGCTGGCAAGCTCTTAGTAAACGGATCCATATTGTTATCGCAATAAAGTATCATGGGCTCATAGTTCATAAGAAACATCCCAAACCATACAACCTCTTTTGCAACATCACAAGCGGATATATATTTTGCCAGCATCACAAGCGGATACATATTTTGCCTCCATGTCAGCAATGAAACATTGTTTGATACTCCTCCATACAACGGCTCTACCTCCTAAGTATAAATATTGATCGCTACGTTGTCTTTCTAGAGTCTCGATCGATTGGACATTTAGTATTTCCAATAAAAATCAGATCACCTTGAATAGACAAGCAAATAGTCTTTCGTTCTCTGAAGATACTTGAGTATATGCTTTACTATTATCTAGTGCTCCAATCCTAAATTAGACTGGTAACGATACCTATATCATAATAAATATCAGATCTAGTGCAAAGCATAGCATACATGAGTCTTTCAACAACCGAAGCGTAAGGAACATTCTTCATGTTATCTATCTCAGTAGGAATCTTGGAAATGCTTCTTAGATAGATAAATCCCATGTCTAAAGGAAGTTTCTCTCTTTTGGAAATCTACGTTGAAAATCTAGACAATAGCTTATCAATATATAAAGCTAGGGGTAATGTTATAAGCTGGTTCTTCCTATTGTATAAAATACACATGCCAAGGACATCACTATCCTCTCTTGAATCCTTCATATAAAATTCTTGAGCCAACCACTTCTTTACTAATTACACTACTCCTACATAATTCCCAATGAGTATAAAATAACTTTTGTTCCTTGAATTCGTATGGTTCATTTAGATTATGATCGAAACCATATGTTTTAATGGGTTATTAAAATCTAACATTCAAAAACACGAGCACTTTCTTAAGTCCTTAAATGGACCTTTTCAACTTGTAAACTTCTCTCATGGCCTTCTTTTACCAAAAAAAAAAAAAAACAAAAAAACCTTGAGGTTGCATCATCAAGACATCAATTTACACTATACTAAAAAAGCCTTTTGCAGCGGCCAAAAAATATTACGGTAGACCTTTTATAGCGTTTTTTCAAGTGTTGCGAGGGTCAGTGTTGTCGTTGAGGAATTACTTTTTGTAGTGTTTATTCACCATTGCAAAAAACTTTTTTGCAGCATTTTTTCAACGTTGCGGTAGACCTTTTTGCAACATTTTTTCAACATTGCCGTAAACTTTTTTTTTTTAACAGTTATATATGGTAATTGACCGACAATATTGAAAATGACATTTTGTGAATAAATTTTGGAATTGTATAAAAAATTATAATTTCATTACAAATCTTTGAATCAATACATCATTAGAATGTGATACAACATTTAGAAAATAATACATTTCTTTACAAGATGCGTGCAACTTAACAAAGGGCTTTCAATAATTCAAATAAACTATATATAGAAAACCTTGCTATTTCATCTCTTACACAAATTATTGAAATGAACATTATTGCATTTTTATATAATAAAACATTAATATTTCCATGAGCGTCAAAGCTATCCAGCTAGTTCACAATTTCAAGCATGGTGCACTGAACCCCATTGCCTCCACCCACACCATCATCAAACCATGCACCTCCAATGGCATCCACTTCATCAAAGAACACAATACAAGCTTTTTTGGAACGAGCCATCTGCCACCAGATAAAAAATCTGACTCGTAAGTAACAGACACTCATACAAGTATATAAATTATAGGAACAAGAGGAAGATTTGACTTGAAACAGTTCATGAACCATCCGAGCTTCCTCACCAACATATTTCTGGACAAGCTTCCTATCAATAACACGAATAAAACATGCATCGATTCGATTAGCTACAGCTCTAGCAAGAAGAGTTTTACCAGTAACCGGAGGACCATAGAACCATAACAAAGAACGCCCTTTGGAGGATCGATCCCGAGCTTCACAAATTTTTCAGGGTGAAGCATGGATAGCCCAGCAACCTATCACAATCAATCATATCCATTTTAATTTAAAGCCCTTCAATCATGCCAATTAAAGAAACAAACCATAGGTGGCCGATGAGAGTACAGGAGAGGAATGGGAAAGATTACAGCAAGACAAATGAGAAAAATATGTTCTGATGCATGTGAAGATATATCTATACATAGCACACCGCTCGTTTCTTTTCAATATGCTCCTTACATCCTCCAACATCATTATATGTAACATCCGACTTTTCCTCTACTGCCATCATTGTAACAATTGGATCAATTTTTGGAGGCAAGGGAATTTGAATTTGATATTTATTCTGGTCAACACTGTAACAAAAGTATCTTTTCAAACAATATATCATAACAACAAATTGAATCACATATCAATAACAAGAAAACTCAAACTTTTGAATTCCTCTTATGTCCACAGAGTGGACCAAAAGATATGTCTACTAATATGAAACAAAAAAGCAATTTAAAATTCATTAATTGTAGTCAGCCTAAGATACAAGACACGAGTTTTACATTTTGTTCCAGTAACTTAGATGCATGCATGAAACTAAGCATGTATTGTAATGATTCTAATTCCAAAATTGGATGAAACAAACTGCTGCAATGACAAGCAAGATTTTTCATGTTGCTTGGCCAAACTATTCTCTTCATAAGGTTAACTTATTAACATATCACAATTCTCAATCCCAAGGTATAAAATTAAACTTTCTTCAACCTGAATTTGTGCAACTTATGATCCAATGCAACAAACGTGAAGTTGCAAGCTCCTTAAAACAACGTATGAATGCTCAGTGTAACAAGATAGAGGAAACACCTACCAAAGTTGGAATTTTTCTATCTTGAACTCTACATCGACTCAATCTACATCCCTATGATTTTTGGGGAGACGATTCTTGAAATTCAACGTTCTTCTCAATTTCTAAAATATTAATAGGTTGAGGTCCTAATTTCTTAAAGTAGATTACTAGATTTATGAATTAATTAATTTCTAGACAACCCAAATCTCGGTTAGTTTCAAACTTTCAACACACCATCCATATTGTTTGCATGGTGCAAAATATGAGGCCTAGTTTGGTATGTTCCATTAAATAAATTCATTTGACCTTCAATAAAAACAAGATTACTTAATTTTAATCAGATTTCTGTATTTCGAAAATCAATAATATCATAATAGATAACATTGAAACGTTTTTTCAACTATAAATATTTAGGTCTGAAAAGACATCATATTCACTAATTTCTTGTGTTACACTATTGTTGAGCCAACATGAGAATGTATTCTTCAAAGTTGATTGTCTTTGCAGCCCTCTTGTTTACTTTAACTGGCTAGTCTCTGTGTGTGTGTGGATCCACTTGTCTAATACTGCATATCAATCATGTAATATTGTATCGAGGCAAATAATCACATTATATTCTTAGCAGCGTCTACAATTCTCAGCCCGAGATCTGCACCAAGTTGCACAACAAAGTTCGACTGCAAACCCTATTGCAAGATAGGTTTGTCGATTTGTATGGAAGGCAAATGCTTATGCAGTGACAGCAAGCAGCAATATTATCCGTCTGATGTTGAAGAGCATCGCAAAATAAAAATGGACACCAGAATGACCAATTAAGGGGAAACAGCATTAACAATGTGAATAAATTCGTGTTGTTTCTGTTCCATCTGTTACGCTTGCAAAGACTGTTTCGTTTTTGTATAAAAACAGACGATTTAGTATTCAATATATATATATATATAAAGATAAGTATACTGAGTGTTAATTTAAATTCTTGTAGAAAACCTCTGGTGAAAGCTAGATCTGGATATACTGCAATGTCAAAAATTCGAGGTTGCAATAACATATAAATATTTTTATCAAAATATATAACGAATAGAAAATCAGGCTATAGAATTCTAACATGAAATCATTAAAATAATAGGGCTCCTGGGATGCTAATGGCCGAGCTGACCGACTCGGCTCGCCCACCCCATGCTCGGCCTACCAGGCTAGTCGAGCACAAGCAAGCTCACCTTGATAATTTTGGGGCCAGCTTGCTACGGGTTGGATGAGTCCAGCAGGCAGGCAGCTCGTCCTATTTGACGACCCTGTCCGTTAGCAATAATGTGCATTGACTGTAGCAAGTTACAGCTTGGTGCAAGTTGACAAAGCCTATGCTGTGATTTCCTCGGGCATATATCACAACTGGACACAAGGCACAACTGTTGGAAAGTAGAATATGTCACATGATTTGTATTGATAGCAAATATTAGTTTTCCTTATGTAGTCCTTAATTATGGTGATTACCTTGGATAGAAATTTAGGTTGTTGTGCATATATATTTTCGTCTGTAACATTAATAACATATTAACATATTATTCCAGCAGATTTCTTCTTATTGTATTCATCTTTGCAATAACTAGTCTTCAAGAAGTAGATTATATGCACCATTATCGTTCTTTGCATGAACAAGACCAACCTACACCCATAAAAACATTGTGTGTCTGCAAAAGTATCAATAAAGAGATTGCTCAACATCCCTGGAAAGTGCAACACTGAAAAACTGCAAAAATAACAAATAACTAATTGAGATTTCAAAAGCATGCAAAGGAACCATACACCATTCAATTCCCATGTCATATTTTATCCTTTTCTCAACATAGAACTTTGTATAGCACAGGGCATTTTTAACCGTCCCTAACAAATTCGACTACAACGGTCAGCATAGAGGGGTCTTATCATGCATTTGACAAGCCCATATCATACATGAATCTTTTATGATCTCTGTTTCCAAGCTAGTATCTTACAATAATATGAAAATGCAGAGCTAAAACCTCCTAAGCCCATTAAGAAATTCAAGAAACTCTCCATTTTTTCCCACTGTTATCGTTCCTCATGGGAACAACATATACCCATATACCATTGCGTATCTGCAAAAAATTTCAGTGAGATTTATCGATATCCCTGGAAAGTGCAACACTAAAAAGCTGGATAAGAATAAAAAATTCATTCCAAATACATGGAAGAGTCATTCACCAAATGTTCATGTTGGATTTTTTGATACCCAATAAATCCGGGCGATGATTGTAAAACCGATGTTGGATAAATTATATCGACACCTTAGTGATGGCTCGACCCGGAAACAACTTGGGGCCACTAGACGCAACTTAATTGAGTTAATGTTGCCCGTGGCCCAACACTCGTGGATGGTCCAAGTTATTTGGGTTGGATGGTTATATGTATTGGCCCATTATGGTTGGTTAGTTGTGGGAATATATAGGCAACCCATTAAGTGAATTTAGGCCCATATAAGTGACCTAACAATGATGTATATATCCATACCATTCTAGCCGTTTTTAGTGTGGGTGTGTGTTTTGCATGAGAAGGGAAAAGAGGGGCAGCCGGGTTTTGGGTGATTTTCTTGGTGAGTTTCAACCAATTATTCTCTTCTCCTTCTCTACCTGTGTGAGCTGCAAATACTACCACCAAGTGCCTCTTTGTGGGGATGTAAACTTGTGGCAACCGGAGAGTTAAAGTTGTGGGTCGAAGTCTTTTTGGTTGAAGACTGAGCCCAATTTTGGTGTGAAATTGGAGCCCCAAATTCTTACAGTTAAAAATCTTTATTTTCTCATTCTCTCCCCTAAAACTTTGTACAACAATCATCATAGAGTGCTCTCAACCATCCATAATAAATTTGACTACAACTATCAACATAGAAAGGTCTCATCATGCATTTGCTAAGCCTATATCAACATATATATCTAAAACTTTGTACAACAATCATCATAGAGTGCTCTCAACCATCCATAATAAATTTGACTACAACTATCAACATAGAAAGGTCTCATCATGCATTTGCTAAGCCTATATCAACATATATATAAGTTCTTTCCACATTCAATAACACAGTTAACTAGAGAAATACAGGAATACAAATTGAATATGCACTGAAAGAATCCTTTCAAGACCCTTCTCCTATAATCAGTTAAACCAAATTACATTCAGATATTCTATCCAAAGTTAGAAATTCAGCAGACAAATTTTAACAGCTTGTTAATAAGCCTCTGCTTGGCTAATTTATAAATTATCTATGAATCAATTATAAATGGTCAAATTTTATTTTTAACCACACATTTCAATAGACTCACAAGCATTACCACCCAATTCTATTTAATTATAAAAATAAACTGTTTATAAATTCTTCCCAAATGGAGGTTAAATGTGTTTCTTCAGTAACTACAATTTTTTGCCATTTGATATAGACACTCAATTGGCAGTCATTAATGAAACTCTCAATGTGGCACCATGCTCGTATAGTCTGGATACAAATATATTACAGACCATGTGTTTTGGTGCTTCACTTTGTTTCTTTTCCCAACGATTTTGGTCCAACCCTGATACATTTTGACCTAGCCATATATATATATATATGCAATCACAAACCATTGTGAATTTTCAACCTCCAGATCGAACCATCTGAGCATGAAACCAAAATGTGAGAATATACCAAAAAAATAAAAAATGAAGTAGATTTTGCAGATCAAATAAGCTATGGAAACATCGCGGGTTAATGCCTGAATATCACCAAGGAAAATGCTTGAAATAATGCATAAATGAAAATCAACTCAGTAATCAAATTCCAAAATCTACAAAAAATAAGAATCAAATGTTAAACGCCTACATAAACTAAACGTGAATCCATACTCTAATCCAATAATTACTGTAATAACTTAAAGGGTAATTAGCGCAAAACGTCTCTACCTTTACACGGTTTTGTGCAAAACGTCCACACCTTTCGTTTCTTAGTGTAGAACATCCTTAAATTTCCATTTTTTGGTGTGAAACATCATTTTTGACCATTTTATCCTTCTATTGAAATAAATCAAACATAAAAGAAAAGAAAAATAAAGAATAAAATGCAATTATGGGTTCAAGCTTTTAAAAAGGTGTGAATTAGTCACAAATATGAAAAAAATCATCAACCTTTAAGCTGCCACATTTGAAGGCAAAATCCCCAACCTCCGATCACCTTGGCCGTCGGACCAAACCACCTTGAAGCCCTCATTGCCCTCTTCACAACCCATCTAACCACCAGCCCCTACTTCGACAGATTTGACTGGAATCGAACTACAAACTTCACCGCATGAAATGAGGTCAAACACTGGAATCACGCCGTTCGACCACCTTCCTGGCCGGAACATACCACGACAAACTCCCATACTCAAGACTAACTCGACCATGCAAACAATTTAGCCCAAACAACAAGAATAAGATCTGAATTTCAAATTGAAAGCTGTCCGTCACGATTATCACGACACCGCACCAGTTTTCCTTCAATTCCGAAGCCACCGTGACGACCTATGGTGGCGGACCACCTGGGTTGGGTGCTCCATCACCGGCGCACCTAGCCCAGCCATGGATTCCCTTCAATTTGGCTCCAATCATCTTCAATTTGGGTCTAAAATGTTCGCTGGTGCGAACTCGTGAGCGCAGCGATTGGACTATTTTTCTTTGAAATTGGTGGTTATTGGTTGCTTGTTGGAGGAAATTGTTTACATAAGTAGCTTCGACTTTATGAGGGAAGTCGACCAGTGGTGGATTTCGGTCGGTTGGGTGGCCAGACGGCGAGTTGTGGGTGTTTAACCGATTTTCAGACTGCGATTTTTGAATTTGATTTCCGGCCAAATTACAAGAGTTATGGGGATTTCTTGGTATGTAGTTGTAGAGAGTAATGAGGAGAACATGTTGGGACTAATATGTGACGGTTTGGACGGTCGGGAGTCGCCGGAAAAATGAGCTCATGTATTCGGCTAAAAAGGGGTAAAAGAAATTTTATTTTTTTTGTTCTTTTTAATATTTTTATAAGTTTTAGATTGATTTGCATTTTTAGAAATTTTGGAGTAAGATTGAAAATCATTCTTTATTTTTCTTTTCTTTTGTGTTTGTTTTATTTCAATAAAAGAGTAAAATGGTCAAAAAGTATGTTTTGCGCCAAAAATTAGAAAGGTAAGGACGTTCTGCACCAAGAAACGAAAGGTAGGGACGTTTTACACAAAATCGTGTAAAAGTAAGGACGTTTTGCGATAATTACCCTAACTTAAATGATACAAAGGACATAAACACATCAATGGTATAAATTTCAAATCATCAAAATCGACAAAGTTAAAATTCAAGAATTAATCAAGCAAAACAATCAGAGAACTTTGAAAAACCAAAATATTTAGAACCCACATTGAAATTCTGCTTATAAATTTTCATCATTTTGCTTTGCTGTTTACAGATTATAGTAAATTCTCGTAAAGCTTGTTCATTTTCTTTTTTAGCAAAACATAGCTGAATGAATAAGAGCTCAATTCAACCAAAATACTTGCCAAAATACGAAATTTCTTTAGCACCGAAAATACCTTTCTCAAATTTTTTTTAACAACTATCAACTTCAAGTTGCAAAGGGCTATTTGGTGCAATGTTTTACAATTGTAACAAAGGAAATGCTCATAAAAAAACTTGAAATCTGTTTTGAAAAAGAAAATAAAATCTACAAAAAAATTAAAAAAAAATTTATAGTTTCGAAATGAATCTTGAGGAAGATGAATTTGTGTGGCGGATTTTATAGATAAATCTACAAGGAGATAATTTCATATCTAAGAGATAAGAGATTTAAGTATGATACATTTCAAAATTAAAAAACAAGGTTTAAAATTTTTAAAATAAGATATTAATCAAATTTTATTTATGAAATAATTAATTAAAAACATATTTTACTAATTAAATATATTAAGGTCACAATTTTATACAACTTGATCACAAATTATAGAATTAAAATTATCCGGAGAATGCCTTATGTATATATCAAAAAGATGGCCAATCAATTAGTCACAAATCAAAAATTTTATAGGCTACAATTTAGCCCCTGTTTGATGCACATTACAATTGAAAGAATGCATTTTTTTTTTTGTGATGTGATGGTGAATATGTGGTTGAAAAAGAATAACATGTTATTGATGTGATAGAAAATATTATTTTATTGAAGAATGTGTGATTGAAAATGAGTAGAAGAATGATAATGAAAATTATAATGTGGCTCAAGCGGGGGCTTATTCATAGATCACAAATCAAGATTTATAGGTCACAATTTATTTATCAAGCACAAATTGTAAATTTTATAGGTCATAACTTATTTAATGATCACATATTATCAAATTAATCGGTCACAAATTATTTTTCAATCACAATCATTTTTTTTAGGTCACATATTATTTATTGATCACAATTTAACCAATTTATTGGTTGTAATCAATCAGTTAATTGGTTACAAACACCTTATCCCATCCTCGCCACCATCGCCTCCCTTCTAGACCGCCACATCACCCTACCTCACCACAGCAACTAACGTCAAAATCGCCACCGCGACTTTGTAGCAACTATGACGTTGCGCCACGACCACCACCAACATTACCACCCACTCACCGGATCGCTAACATCATCATCTCGTCACCGCAGCCAATATCACAACCACCGCAAACCACACGGAGTGACCATCGCGCTCATCGTCATTTCGATCCTTTGAAAATCCAATACTTTCACAATTTCCCCCAAAATTAGCAGTATTTGGTGCAATAAAAATCACCCAAACAAAACAAAGAGAAAAATGCAATATCAATGATCTAAAATTAGGTAAAATACATTGCAAGGAAAAATGCAATATCATTGCCACTTCGATCCTAAAGCCTAATAGATTCATCCAATCCACACACCCTTCTACCCCTTACACACCACAACCACAAGTGGAGTCTCCGGTGACCCCATCAAACGCCGTCATGTATGTCTACAGCAGTGCCCGTTTGCACACCACATACCACAAGTCTTGCCACCTTTTTTCTTCTCTCTCAATTTTCTTCCTCATACACGAAAATTGCCACGTGGAAAAGGCTGCTACATACAAGAAGACACGATCAGAATATGTCGAGAAAGCATAGTTTGAATATTAGCACAACCTATATTTTCCCTTCTTCCTTTACTCTAATCAGCAGTAAGCTTCACAACAGCAGTTGCCGCCTAGGCGGCAGCCATGGTTGCACCTGCAGCCGCGACTGGCTTAGATCTGATGGTGAGAGAAGAGGATAGCGAGATGGTGAGAAAAGAGAGGATAGAGAGGTGATGTTTAGAGAGAGACAAGGGAGAGATATAATTAGAGTTTGGGATTGAATTTGTGTAGGGTAGATAAATTAATTTTATAATATTATTATCAATATTAAAAGTTTGATTTAAGATCTAATTTTTGTATAAATAAATTTTGAATTTGATTTTTCAATTATAATCTCTAAAATTCTAGTTGCATGTAATTTCCACATCTATAAGTTCGGTTAAGGTTTCATTTCTTGGCCTGATGGAAATGATGAATACGACATTGTAGGAAGCTAAGGAAAAGTCATCGAAGTAGCCTTCATGATTAAAGTGAGATATCCGTGTAAATCGAGTTTTGTGTAAAACCGTCATATTGTTTTTTATTTTTTGAGAATAAAATTGTCGCGTCTTTATTCAAAGAAAACTGTATAAAACTTGTAAGTAAATATATTTAGGCTAAACAACACAATACCTATTGGCTAGACCGTCGAAAATTTCCTACCTTTCGGAAATAGCACAAAACATCCACGTTTGAAACGTTTAGCGTGGAATGTCATACCGTCCATTTTCTCAACAAAACATTATGAATTGACGAAACCCTCCCAATTAAATAAAACAAAAGGAAAAGAATAAAAATGTTAAAAAAAAAAAAAAAAAACTAATTACAATCATGGTCCCAAAATTTTCAAAAATATTACAAATAACTCCCAAATAAATCATTAAAAAATCAAAACCTGAAAAAAGAAAAAAAAAATGACAAATTACAATTACAAAATAGAACCTTATGTATGTTCAAATTCAATGCAATAATTTTGATAATTGTAATATTATGTAATCTATCCATATTAATCCTACATATTAATTGTATTGGTCCTCTTTTAATTTAACCCAAATCTTATCGAACGGGCCAGATTGAACACAATTGATTTATGCTCCAAATAATTAATTTTTGTACCGATTAACGCTTGACAGTTCAAGATTAATTAATTAGTTTCGATCATATTCATTAATGATCGAAATTGCACTTAATTAGACTATTTGAGTTTCATTTTTTTAGAGAATAAATTTTGTAATAGTGATATTTTTGTTAACTATGATTAAAAAGCAATGTTTTAAAAGGCACGTCTAGGCGGCCGCCGCATGAGGCGTGGCCAAAACGTCAAACCAAGTGAGTTAGCTTCTTATTTAGCGGTCAACGATAATTTTTTTTTTTTTTTTTATTACAATTCTTTGAAATTAAAAATTATAAAATGCTAATTTCTTCAGTTTGCCCTAATTTAAAATAAAAACAACCATTTGAACCGAAAAGTCAAGTGACGAATGAATCTTATTTATGGTAGATAATTTCTTAAGACACCCGAGTTATTAAAAGAAAAATTATTTACATATCGAATGTGAACCAAAGCTTAAAAAATGTGGCAAAAAGGATACTTGATTTGAATAGTAGTTCATCTGGTTGTGAAAGAAACTGGAGTTCTTTTGAAGGGTCAAGTATTAAATTATTAATTAGGTTGTTACATTTTATTTAGTGATGAGTGATGAATAATTACTTGAATATGTTTTGCTTCATTAAATGTACATTTTTTTATTTTTATTTTTTTGTAGATACACACAAAGAAACGGAATAGAATTGACACTATCAGGATGAATAATCTTGTCTATGTCTATGTCCAATTTAATGCAAGGTTGGCAAACAAGAAGAGAAGGAAGGTTAAAATAGATACTATATTAGTAGGTGATGCAATTAATGCACAATCTTGAATTGTAGAGGGTTGTGATGATGGGGTGCAAAATGATATAAGGGAGCCCAATAAAGAGGATTTTGTATCAAAAGACAATGATGATGAATTAGATGAAGAAGAGGTTGCTGAATTGGAGTCCAATAAATAGTTAGATAAAATTTAAGTCCATATGCTATTTTCTTACTATTTTGTATTTAAATTTGAAAATTATATTTTTGTTAAAAACTTTGAAAAAAAATGTATAAAGTTCCTATAAATCTGTTTTTAATGTTTAGTAAATATTATTTTTAATTGATTAAAAATTAAAATAAGAAAAAGCCTTTTTACTCTTTTTTACGCATATGTTTCGCCTAAGCTCGCTTAACCCATAGCTCGACCTCCACGCATCGCCACGCATTACGCCTTTTAGAACCTTGTTAAAAAATAGAAAAAAAATTTGTGTTTATGTAAAAAAATTATTTTATTGAGAGAATGTGTAGTTAAAAATGATTTTCTTTTGGCAAGGGAACTCAAACAAACACTTAATTCCTCTTCAAATGTCATTAACAACTCACCCATATCAATCGTTAAAATAATTATAAGCGACTCATTTTTAATTATTTATATATATATAGTATCATGAGTTCCACTTTTCACTTATATAATTTATTGTGATCGCATCACAATTATTGTTAAACTATTGAGCTCAAATTAAATTGCTTGTTAACAAATACTTTTGCTATCGATGTTTCTATAAAAATCATTGATAGATTCTATGTTACAAAAATATGTTCGTTAAATAATTCATTCTAATTCTCAAAGTAACGAGATATTAATTATATAATTAATTTAACTATTTGTTACCTCAAAGAACTTGAATTATCAATGTTCATAATCTTTTCAAAATTTAGACGTATGTTTGACTGTCAATAATATTTAATTTTGTATGCTCGAACGTCACATTAAACATTACTTGATCCTTTCAATGATATTTATTATTATTATCTTTATTATCGAAAGCTAGATAAAATTTAATAAAGATATCAAAATAAAGTGTTTCATCTTTATTTACTAGTTGAGAACAATTAGGTTTGATCACTTTATAAATTGAATCTATATGTACTTAACAACTTAAATACTCAATTTATAATAATATTCATGATTATGGTATATTTTATTATTTGATCAAATTTTAAATACATTTAGAAACAATATTCAAATAACATAAATTAATAATTACTTGTTAAAAACATAATTTCGAATAGTACATTTGAACATATATCTCAACAATCACATCTTTGTACCTCCTTCTGTATAACAATATTTCACAAACCAGATTGGACAAGATGGGATCAGGATTTTCCAGTACTAAGCTTTTCATTATGGTTGTTTTGTATGTCCCCGACATTATTATGAGCACACTTGTGCATGGAGTAAATCACACTTTTCCTCTTAAGTTACTAACACACACACACACACACACACACTCATCCATAGAGTAAAAGTCACTCTTTTCCTCTTAAATTGCTTGCAGAATGACCTTCACTCCATGTTTTGGAGTAAGAAGAAAAATATCAGCTGGGCAGTGGACATAACTATTTGATAAAACAACTTTGTAGCGCTGTAGAATCATTGAAAGCGCAATCTTGGCTTCATTGATGGTGAAGTTTATTCCAACACAACTTCGAGGGCCCAAACCAAATGGAAAGAATGCAGCTGCATTATTGTTGGTAGCTTTAGCAACTCCTTCAGCAAATCTCTCTGGTCTGAAAATATGAACATCTTTGCCCCAGATTTGAGGGTTATGGTGCAATGCCAGAATTGAAATGAAAATGTTAATCTTGCCTGGAAGGTTCAGATTTCCTAGTTTAACTCCCTTCTCGACTTTTCTTGTTAAGGTGAGAACCGGAGGATATAGTCTCAGACATTCATTGATAATCATGTTCATCTATGTGGCAAAAAAATAATAAGCAATAAATAAACTGTGTTAGAATAATGAGTGAGTGTTCAGTATGCTGTATTGGACAAGACTATACTAAGTGATGATGTCGTCGTAGGAAATGTCAGAAGAGGGAGGGATAGAGTAAAACTAACATGGCATGTTTGTGGGTGTTGAAGATGAAAGTGTTTGACCTTTCATTAGATGTAGCAATGAACTGTTTGTAGGTGAGAATACTAATATATTGGGAAAAAGGTTTGTTTTATAGTATAATGATGAGATGACAAAAATTGGTATGTACTTACTTTTTTGAGTCTTGGAATGCCATCTGAATTTGGTTTTTCACTGCTAAATATTTCAAACACCTCTTCCCTTGCTCTCTCTTGCCAATCTAAATGTATTGCTAGTAGAAGAATACACCATGAAAGTAAGCTTGTTGTTGTAAGATGTCCAGCACCATACAATGCCTTGATCTCATCAATCATTTGTTCTGTTGTAATCCTCTTTCCTGTATCAGTTTCATGAGTAGCTTTAATAAGTTGTCCAAGATAATCACTTCCAAAATCTTCAATTTCTCCAATATTTTTTGCCCTTTCCCTCTTGTTTACGAGCTCAGCAATGGAATTCTTGATTCTTCTTTCAAGTTTCTCTGCTTCAATCTCATCATCAGATTTTAATAGCGCACTACATTTAATAGACAAGAATGAAAGATCATCATCAAAATTTGGTAGCATGCTGCACAAGTAAAATATTATTGGAATACTATACTTGATGCCAGGAAATCTGACTTTATAAATATTTCTGACGGTTATTGCTGTCAGATTTGCAACCATCTCAAATATATGAGCCCCTTCAATGTAGCTACTTCCGAATGCTGTCCTGGAAATAACTTCGGTTGTTAACAGCCTGAACTCTTTACACGTGTCGATCTCATCTCCCACGTGATCTTTCCACCTTTCAAGCATCATCTCAACACTTGAACTCATTTCTGGAACCATGCTCTGCATACAAAAAAGCCCTTCACATTATAAGCTATAACTTTTGTCAAATCCCCTCATCTAAAATCTTCCCTCACAATAATACCAGATTCGTTTTTCATCAAAAGGACTAATGCCTACACAATTTATATACGCACAGTGCAAAACATGAACCATGATTTTTGCTTGCTCTAATACCATGCTAACCATCTAATCTAAAAGCTAAAGTTCTTATAAAGGAGGCAAACTTAGTTATGTTTTGCATTCAACTCACGCCCCTCTCCGGCTGAATTTATTTTTTTAGTCAAATGTCTAGCACATGCACATTTTTCAAAAGTGTGTGGCTGCGAGACTTGTATCTTCTAGAATCACAGGTCTCTTATATTATGGTTGAAGCATATCATCCAAAAGCTTATATTGTTAGAGAAAGGACGCAAACTTAATTATATTTTGTCTTCAACCTGCACCCCTCCCCAGGCTGAATTTAATTGTTTCAGTCAAATTCCTAGCACTTGCACAATTTTTGGGTTAAAAATATGATTGAGCACCGAACATTCCACAAAGTTTTCAGAGGGTCATTGAACTTTAAAAAAATTTCTGTTAATCACTTGAAGGGAAAAATGTGGCACAATGATGCAATGGCTAATTGGGCTCCACTATGCTAGCCCAGCTGGAAATGAAACCCAGCCCACTGTCTATCTGTTTACTTGTTTGGAAAAAACGTGTTGGTCTTCTTGAGCTCAAATCGTGTTTCCTCTTTTCCTAATTTTTGGACGCCTGTGATGTCACCACGTGTCACCTCCAACACCGTTGGATAGGCGACTGTAGAGTGACTCACTTAAAAGGGGGTCATTAGGGTTTGAGGTTCGTTCGTTTTCTAGATCTTTCATTCTCTCTCTCTGGCTGCGCCTTTTTCCTCTTCTTCGTGTTCTCTTCTTCTTCTACAGAAATCAATCTGATTTCTGGGGTTTTCTCTCGACTGTATGTAATCTTGAGTGATTTACTTGGTTGAACATTGGTTCTTGTGTGAACCGTGTGTTGGATTAGAAGGAACATCTGTCTTGTGTGATATATAAGCCAAGTCTGAGTGTCTATCTCGTTTGTATTCCTACCTTGGGCTCTAATTTGTACATAAACTGTGGTTATCGCGTGATTAAGGACTGAATCCAAGAAGCTCTGTCCGTGACCGACGGTTATCATCAAAAGCTACGGTTTCATTTCTTTTTCTTCAGTTTATGTTTGTAAACTTTATTCCATCTCTGATTTTGTTCGATTTGGAAGATTAAGCCAGATTATTACAGTTTTGTTGTTACTCTATACACTGTACATTTGAGTTCAAGTTTATAGCAACTATTATTAGATTTTGGATACTTTATCTAGTCCATGAAGTTTATGTTTGCACATGTTATTGTTGATTCTTGTGAGCTCATTGTTTAATCTCCTCCCAACATCACTAAATTGCATAATATATTATCCCATCCATCACTCATCAAAATGGAAAACTCTCAACAATAACATAGTATGACACCCGTGTGATGGTTGGTTTCTAAGGATAAATCCATATTAGCGACTGAAGTAGGAAGGACCCTAAAACAATTTTGGGGATGTTGCTAACTTGAAAAAAATTGGGGAAATCGATTTTGGGGAGGCAATTTCAGGGAGGAGAAGATGGATTTAGGGGAGGAGATTTTGGATTTTGGTAGAGGCGATTTTGTTGAAGGCTATTGTGTTTGGGGGTGTTTGTAGAGAGGAAGAGATCAATCATGTTTTGCTTCATTTTCTTATTTTTTTTAATTTTATTAGAACATGTTTTTAATAACATACTTACTCCACGTCGTCAGCACCTTCAAGATTTGACATCTACTAATTATATTAGCGTGCCAAATAAGCAACTCTAATTAAAGGTTTTTAAAGTTCAATAACCCGCAGAAATTATGTGCTCAATCAATTTTTTTTATTGTATTAAAAGACGTGTTTTCAATACTCCATGTCATCAGCAACTTTAGGATTTGGCTTCAATTAATTGAAATAGTGTGCCACATAAGCGACTCCATTTGCCATGTCAACAATTCTGTCAATTTTTTCATGGTCATTGATTGATGAATGGGATAACACATTTTAGATTTTAGTGGTTAAAGGGAAAATTTTTTAAGTTGAGTGATCCACTGAAGTACAATGCTCAATCAGGTTTTTAACCCCATATTTTTCACAAGTGGGTGGCTGCTCAAACGATTGGGTAGCAATTGGTTAAGTATTGTGGAAAAAACAGAAGCCAAAATCTTGTTATTATAGTGTACCATACATGCACTTAACCTCAAAGACATACCTTTAGACTCTCGGCATGGAAAGTGTAATTTGCCAGTTTCCGTATCTTAGCCCATTTTTCACCCTCATTCGTAACAAGTGATTCCCCTAGCAGCTTCTTCACGTAACCTTCCATGTCCATTTTCGGGTAGAAACCTTCCCTGTTTACGAGTAACTCTTTGATTAGCTCTGGCTCCGTGATAAACAACTGTGCTTGTGAACCATGCCAATGAAGAAAATTCATTCCTGTCAAGAAAGAAAGCAAGTAAAATTAAATTTATAATGTTTGTACTCACTCAATTTGCTGTTCTCCAGGAAAACAGAAAATAGAACTAAGCTCGTACTACGTGAATCCCTTTTTGTCACTCCATTCGGTTAAAAAAAAAGATATAAGAAAGTAATTTGAACAAGAAGCTACATTTTACCATAAGTTCTTGTCCATGAATAAACATGAGGCTGTATTCTTGGAAATATGCAGTGTGATATATCCATGGGCTTTCCCATGGATTGGCTTCTCAGTTTAGAGATTTCTTTGGTATTCCCATGTGGAAATCTGTAAGAAGGACCTCTAATTCCCTGCGATTTCATCATACCCTGTAGTCGAAGTGGAGTCCACCATACCTTATCAAGGAATTTAACGAGATTCAAGAAAAATCGAAAGCAGTAAGCACTGCAAATAAAGAGTAATAGAACTCTAACTGTATCCATTTTTCGTTAAATCTTGAACTTCATTACGATTGTATTTATAATTGAATTCTGGTTATGGCAATAAGGCCAGGAGTTCAATTATTGACAAAAAAAATATGTCATGACTAAAAACGTAGTTGACCTTTTAATATGGAACTCAAGATTTATTAGAAAAATCTTAAAAGAGCAATCCATCTGTCTAAAGCTCTAGCACAATCAAATTTCGGGATTGGTATTCTCAAAGACGAGTTACCATCTTGCACGACATATTAACTTCCATGGTTACGCCACATGTAAGCATTTTGTGAGGCACATCCGTCATTTTTATTTTGGACTCAAAATCAATTTCAGTGATAAACGGGCTTTAACATTATAAAGATTATTGACTAAATATTGAAATTTTAAAGTTTAGGAGTATATACTAAAAATGCCTATATTAAGTTTATGAATGGACCAAGTTTGTTATCAGAAGGAATCTGGCGGGAAACACTAGCCTGGTTCTTCACTGAACTTATTGGCCTATAATCCTTGAACTTTAAAATGTCAATACTTAGTCACTAAATGTTATAATGTGGACCCATTTAATCACTAAAATTGATAACGTCCACATAAGCTAACATGACGTGACGGTTGATGTTATTAGTGTTGAACCATTTGATTTCAAAAGTTAAACTCTTAGATAGAATCAAATATTTATCATTTAAATATACTTTAAACATGTCTTTCACATTAGGCTTTTCTAATAAAAAAAAACCTAACACGTACACAACTGATTTAAAAGGATGGCAGCAAGACTTGAACTGGGAAAACGCATACCTATTTAAGCTTTTAGTCGGGACCAAATGTTTATCCTTAAAATATATTAGTTCAACAAAACCATGGAAGGTTCCTTAAAACACAACAAATAATGCTCAACTAGAATGAAATAGATAATTGAAAACTATTTTATTCACAAAAACATTGTTGGGTTCGACAATTAACGTAGCAGTTATGCCACATTAGCATATTGTATCCAAATTAGCCTCACAAAACCGATATCAGTGAATAACAGGATAAATAGGACCATTTGAGAGCATGCCAGTCAGTTCAAGGACGAACTAGGTTTTTAGCCTAGCAGGTTTTAATGAACAAAATGCTTCCAATTGTGGATTCTGGCTGTTGCTTTGTCACCAAAGTATCAGTAACCAGATAGAGTTGGGGATTTCTTAGTAAAAAAGTAACATATGGAAATTTCCTCTTTATTTTATTGATACAGACAAGTGAAAACTCCAAAATTGAAAGTGATATTTTGATAAAGAAATAGAAGGTGTAAATTTATTACTTTTTAAAATATGCATTATTTACAAAAATCATTGCATTCTCAATTGCATCAGTTGTTTTCTACCTTATTTTGAATGATACAAGAAGATACTCCATGATTCATGTGATGTGTGCATTTTAATAGGATAGGTATGTACAGATCAGAATCAAGAAGATGACAGATTAACTAAATAATTTATTAGATTTTTTTGTAAGCAGGGTAAAAATTAACTAAAATACAGTATTTTAATTTCTGATTCAACCAAACATTTCTACTAAAAAAAAACATTGGGATAACACACATAAGACAAAATAACAGTAAATCTTTGTCTGTTAATAAGCACCAGGAGGCATGCAAGAATATCAGAGACCCTACTTACAACAAATTCATTTTTGGAAATACAGCAGAGATCTAAAAGAAGAAGGCAGCTTCCTTACGTAGCACAATGGCCATACTTAAATATTCTTTTCATTGATAGAACCGGTGCTACAACGACGTACAGGACATGAAAAACGCATATGAACTTGCATTGAAAGACCAAATATCTTAGTAATGCTTGTTTTTGTACGCTAATTGTATATAATCCTTGTATTGGCTAAGTTTAAAATCTTTGTAATAAGATGATTTAAAATTAAAAAATTAATCATCTAGATGAAAGCCAAAATAAGATATCAAGTAGTTAGAGATGGGTTTGGGGCACCCCCGTCCCGCCACACCCCGCCCCAGCCCCACCTTAGACGGGGCAGGGCGAGGCGGGGCGGGTTCGGGGCGCGGGCTTGCCCAATTTATTTATTTTTTTTCAACCATTTAACTAAGTTTTTTTTTTTAATTTGTAATTAATTATTTCTTCACGTGGTGGGTTCGGGATGGGGCACCACCTCCCCGCCCTGCCCCGTTAACCCATCAGGGCAGGGCGGCGCCGGGACGAATTTTTTTTGCCATCACTTCATGTAGTATGTCTCAACATCAAAACATTTAAGTTGATTTAGGGTGGATCAACCGTGGTCTTGGGAGGATCAAGCGCTCAAGCCAGCAAATATATTCAATTAAAAATGCCCAATGGTAATTATGATTGAGAATGAGACTAAAGGAAACTTTAGTTAAAGGCTTGAATTATCATGTGGAAACAAATAAACAACATCAACCCCAAAATTGTGAGAAATCCGAGGGCAACAATGTAAAAACTGGCAGAATCAGGGCAGACCTAGCATTATTGATTAAACTTTGATATCTCAATGCTTCGTGGTCTGATCCTTTGAAAGTTGAACTGAAAGATTATAACTCAATGCTCTTTAAGTCAAACGGTTAAGTTCAAGATCCATGGTTCATTCAGAGGAATCACCATCTGATCAGTATGCCAGATGTTAGATTATTGACCTTTGATTTCTCCAAACCGGGCTCAGTTAATCACCAAACTACACCACAATCAACCAAATCGATCACAAACCGAACACTTCCCAATGTTTGGTTGCTCCAACTGAAAACAGCCCACTTAGGACTATGGTGTGAAGATGAAGAACAACTATCTTTAACCACCAAGGCAAAGGGAGAAGGAAGGGGAAAGAAAAATGTCCACCAAGAAGCACAAAGCAAGAAAATGGAGGTCGGTTTCTCTTTTCCTTAACAAATAGACGGGTTGCTCTCTTTTCTTCCACAGTAATTGTAATTAACAAACAAACTTAAATAGGTTAAGAGTAGGTTTAGGGTTTAGGCTTTTAGGTCAAACAAACAGGGCCCAATAACAGATAGAATAAGTGGGCTAACCCTGAAAGCCATCCAAAACGTTCGGGTCGGGCCATGAGCAACACTAATACAATTAGGCTACTTCGAATGGTCCAAGTGGGTTACGTGATTCGATTGGTTCGATTGTGGTGTCAACATATCATTTCAATTATCGACCGAGACCTATGAAATATTATCCAACTAAATATACCGATTTAACATCATAGCCCGGATTTATTGGGTATCAAAAAACTCAACACCAGAAATAGTTTTTCTTGAGAGAATTCTGTTTAGGTAAATTATTTTCGTTGTTCTTGGGGAAATCCATCTTTGATAGATTAGGATTTTTAGGCTCCAAGAGTTGGTTGAATTATTCTTGATGGTGATTGTGCCTCTAATTTGACTAAAGAGGTTTTACGGGTTCCATCTTTGAGATGATGAGACACTGTTAGCATACCAAGACTTGTTATTGAGGTTAGTTGTGCCTATAATATTGCCTAGGGACACATTGTGGGTTAATTTTCATCTTTGTCAGATGATGACGGTTTTGCGAAAATATGTGTTCTATTTGATTATCCCCAATTAGTTTTGCACAAGAAAGGGGAAATTGTTTATTCCGATGCATTATTGCTAGATAGTAGATACCATATATATTAAAATATTGGCCTAATTTCTCCAACATGTAATTCTTACACTTATCTTGCCTCTAAAACAAGTTGTCGATTATTTTTAATTTTTGTTCATTTCGTATTTTAGGGTCAAGTACTCCCTTAACTTGAGCTACACTGACGAAATTGAAAAGAAAATGAGAAGAAACTGATATTTTGAAGCGAAGTGGAAGAGTTTTGTCTCGAGCATCCATGAATTTTATGGTGAAATCAGTGTTAAAAAATATTATGGGTACGCACGTGATATTGCGGTCAATCCATTTTGTTGATTGCATACGTGCGCTTAAACATCAAAATGATTACATATTTGTATTGAAAATCATGTCCATATTAGTCTAAAAATCCAAACACATTTTTATAACTTAAAAGAAAAGTAAATTGAGCCCAACAAATACCAAATTAGCTCAAATCCCCCAAGCCCATAAATTATATACAGCAATATGTGGGGTTTTAACGTTTAGAAAAATCAAAAATCAAAATTAATTTTTTGTAGAATTAGAAACCATCTACGCGGAGCTCGAGTCTCATTTATCTTCGGTCTTCCTCTAGTTCCATTACTAAGATCTTCAACGAGTTGCGGAAATTTGAAGGTGCATTTTTCACATTTGTATTATTCACCTAATCAGTCATTTTGTCGTCTTTTTTTTTTTTTTTTTTTAATTTTAAGGAAAATATTCATCAAACTCGTCTATCTTTAGGTTATAATGATTTTGAGCAATATGTTTTTTTTTTCATTTGAAGAATACGTATAAAATACAAAGAATACATTATTTTATTTATTTGTTAGTTCAGAATATTAAAAATAATATTAAAAATTGAAAAATGCACAATTATGCATAGGCACGTGTATGCTTTTAATGTTTGATGCTCGGTTGAAATGTATGGGCACGGATTATGAATTTTAGAACCTTGGATGAAATTGATAAAAAATGAGATGGGGAAACCAAGCTTAGAGTGCATAAAAATAAAATAAATAAAAGGAAAGAAAGAAAAAGAGGAATTGAAGCTGACAATGCACGGAGAATAAGAACATACGAAGTTTGATACAAATATCTAGGCATATGACATACCAATGAAAAGCATATTGAGTAAGGAATTAAATGCATTTTACGAATTTTCTATAGAGTTATATGCGTTCTCGACAAGACTCTTAAAAATTAGAAAACTTGTTTTTGAGATCACTTTTCGTAGCCTCATCCTGACAAGATTGGAGAAAACTTTCTACTTCGTTTCGAGGATCGCTAGAAGCTTTGGAGGCCGCTGAAAGTGCCCATCAACAATGTTGACATATGATTGATTTTAGTCTTAAAGTTTTGATTATAACAAAAAAGATAATCTTGTTTACTAACAATTGAGTTTAAAGTGATTAAGTTTTCAAAGCATCCAATGATAAATTGATTGATCATCATCAAAAGATCCTAAAAGACAAACATTAATGAAAGCTCAAGATCAAGAGTTTAGGAGTCACACGTCAATGAAAAATCAAGAGGAGAGCCTAAGAGCCAAATTTCGAAATAAGATCAAAGACTAGATTTATTAGTTCAAAGTGTAAAGGTACTAATACTTTGATCTTTAACAATAAATAATAAAAACTCAAAAATCACTTTGTGCACTAAATGTTCTTTTTATTATCACTTGCATAAAATGTTTTGATAAAAAGTAAAATTGATTTTCAAAATGATTTTTTAACTTAAAATCATATTTTAAAAACATTATTTTACTTGAAAACTAGTTAAAAACACCTTCCAAAAGTCTACATTTGTCAAAATATCCAAATCGGATCAAATGGAGTCATAATGAAAAAAATCAACCAAAACGACCGAACATCCGATTCGTTCATGCCGACATCCAATTGATGCAATGGTCAGATTTTCGACCATTTGATTTCATATGTATGACGGCTATTTTGATCGTCCAGGTCCAAATGTGATCGATTGTTTGTCCGGTTCAACAAAATAATTTTCTTTTTGAGCTCTATAAATACTCACTTTTTTCACTCTTTTAAAAAACTTTCAAGAGTATCGAAGTAAGATACATTTTGAGATAATTCTTTGAACTTGCCTTTGCATTTATTTCATTTCATTTATTTTTTCATATAAAAAACTTTGATTGATTCAAACTCTTTAATCATCATCCTCATCAAAGTTCTTCATCTCTTTTTGTACTTAACTTGTTTATATTATTCATAAAAGAGATATATATTTTAAAGAATATATGTGTACTTAAGTTGCATATATTTCTTCTACTTTTTTATATTGAGAACTTTGATTTATGAATGAAACTTGGAGAATCATCATATTCATCAAAATATCTAATTTCTCTCTTAGTATTTAATTTATTACAATCTCTTACGCGTTTTATACAATGTAAATTATACCACAAGTGTACGCTATCAAGTTTTGTAATATATGAATGGAATTAGGGTGTCGAACTTATAGGGATTATAATTTAATTTTATACTAGTACTATAATTGTATTGCCTCTATTTTATCTAGATGAATGAGTTTTTGAATCAATATTTTATCTAGACTAGTGATAATTGTGACGAATTCAATAAATAAATACAAATTATACGAATTAATTAATGTAGGAGAGTCGAGGGGATGATTTAACCTAACTATCAATTTTCAAAAATCTAGTTATCTCTTATCATTTTTCATATTTATAAACAAGAACCCAAACGTAATTCTGCCCCCTCTCTCGAGTGTCTGGTAAAAATTAATCTTTGAAGTTAATTCCAATATTGTTATTCTGAATTAAAATCAAGATTTATCAAGATCGTGGTTCTTAGATGGAACAAAACTTCATAAATTCTACACTTTCTCTCGAAACCATAAAATCTAGGTTGTCTTATTGTTATGATTGTACATAAATTCCCCTCTCTTGAGTACCAGAATTTACTAGCACCTAATCATTGAAAGCATTAAATCAACAACATAAATAAATGGGAAAGAGAAATTTCATAAAAATAACTAAAAACTCATATCCTCAAGTTTTAGCTAATCAAACCCTAGAAGAATTATTTAGTTCATGTTATGAGATATGAAATCTATACAATTCATAAAGGATAACATGAGGAAAAGATGGATAAAATTGTTTTTTGGATGGTTAAATCAATTTTCTTCACCAAGTTGTCTTTGCTTTCTTCTTGATCTCTTGAATCTTGTCCCTTTCAATTAGCTCTTTCAAAGTGGTTTCTAAGGTTATATTTATTGTGTTTTGAAGTTTCAAGACGAGTTGGGGATGGATCGGGCTGAAAACTTTCCAAAATTCTGAGATTTCTTAAATTCGAGTGGCAATGCTGCGATGAAAATCAATCTTGCTTGCGCTGCAGTGCCAACAATTCTGCTCCTTTTTCTTTCAACTGGGCATGGCGCCCAACATTGCGTTGGTTTTTTTATTTATTTATTTATTTTTTTACCTTTTCTTTGGCACCTAGGCACCCATATGTTCCTTCTCTTTTGGCCACATTTTCTGGCCTCTTTCCCAATTTATTTTTCTCTTTTTTCATCTCCACTCCATGCTTACTTTCATGATCAACAATTTAACTCCATTCCAAGCTCCAAAATAGTCATTTTCACCAAGTTGCCTAAACTACGAAACAACGCGAAGAAACACATCAAGACGCTCAAAAAGTGCTAAAAACAAATCGAAAAATATGCTATGGAGATGCTAATTCAATGAGTGAAATACACTTATCAAACACTCCCAAACTTAATTCTTTGCTTATTCTCGAGCAAACACAAAACAACACACCAATATAACTAACAAACACACAAACAAAGGACTCACTTCACACGATGTAGTTGGATAGCTTGTCTTTATGGCTCAAGATTGAAGACATGGTATCTAATTCATAAACTACTTCAAAGTTATAATACAAAATTCAAATCCTTACCTCTCCAATGCAAAATAGGTATGTGTGTGAAGAATCAAATACAGTGCTGCACAATCATAAGTTATTTCAATTCTCAATCTTAAAAGTCAAATATTTTCTTTCTCCGCTCGTGGGGTTCAAATACCCCCAAACTTAATTTTATTTCATTCTCTCCCTAAGAGTGTATTCTGAGGTTATTCCTCATTTCACTACTTCTTAAGCTCTCCAGTTTGATCAAGTTTTTACCCATTGTAGTTTAACATATTAATAAACGAGGATTCTCCTTAGTTTCGATTGTTTTAACCCTTAGGAATCAACCAAGCTACTAACCCCTTATCAAAGGCATACTTCCATAAAACAAGTGCTTGTAGCTTAATCATGGCATATAGTGTGTCTTCTATTTCATGCACTTGCTTTTCTAGTTATATATATACATATATATTATTAATTTTATGCACGATCATCTCTCCATTAAGTTTTCTAAATGACACCTACAGTGAGTTTTTGACTGATAACTCCTAAGTCATAAAGGCTACGAAGAGATGCTTCGCAATGAGATTATTATAATAGTCCTCATTGGGATCTTTTAGGATACATCACAACAAAATAACTTTTTTTCCTTTTATGTAGTGATTAGTGCAATGCCCCTTATTAAACACTCATTTTCCAGAACTGGCCTCTAAGTTAAGGTCCAAGTTTCATCCTATTGGTTTCAGGCAATACAAGCAAAGCTTAACACACACGAAATCCACATTTACATATGTGTCTCCTTACAACTGTTCAACCATCCAAACAATCCTAAGTCGGTTAAAGGGTGGGAATTTTAGTTTAGTGGTTGTTTGGGTCTAGTTTCTAAGACCAATAATTCAACCTATATCATTTATGAATCAATTTATTCGTGTCCAATGTTATACTCAATTCACGTGCATTTATGTCACATTTTGCAAGGGTAAGTAAGACTTCAGTTCGAGCATATACTCTAATCATAATCCACAATTGATTCATATCTACAAATATATGCATTATTGCCAACACTGTTATCCAACTCATACAAACGTACAAAAACATTTAATCGCAAACAAAATAAAAATATAAAAAAACTGAGGCAATTAGACAATTTATGTTTCATCCTTCTCCCAAACTTAAACTAAGCATTGTCCTCAATGTACAATTAAAGGAAAATGAGGAGAACTTCTTGAATTGTCTACATTGCCAATGAAATTATGGTGCTTGATATTGGATTTGATGGATTATTCTTCTATCTTCTCCGCTAAAGTTAAGATTTCCTACATAAAATAAACTCATTGCTAATTAAAATTTGACACTAATATAAAAAACTAAGAGGTAGGGAAATATAAAACTCAGGTTACTTCTCAAGAAGCGCTTCTTTAACGTCATTAGCTTGACATAACCGAAGTGCCTAAGTTGGATCTTCAAGAGGTACTCCTCCCTTCATGTTTCCAAACTTTTTCCTTGGCTTTGAATTTTTTATCAAAATAGCATGGCCACTAGGATTAGAGAGCAGCTTCAACTCCGATATAGCCTTCAAAACTTCTTTTGATTGAACAATGTTGGAAAGTTTCTAAATTTCTTCTATGTAGTTCTTATTTCCTTTTTGTAGGTAAGTTTCATGAGTTAAAAGAAAGTCGATTACTTTCTTACTTCTTATGTAGCTTGCAGTAGTGGCAAATGTATTACTTCTTAAATAATTGGTTGTAATGTATTGCTCTAAAGGATCATAGGCTAATTCTCTTTTTCACTTAGTTCCCACCTCTGCATCAATTGATTAGACCATGTGACAAGTATCAACCTTTTTTAGGGTTTTCTTGGCTTGATGGATATTAAACATGACTTGCTCTTTATTAACACCCAATTTCAATTTTCCTCATTGTACATCAATCAACGCTCTTCCAGTTGTCAAGAAATGCCAACAAAAAATATGTTAGGTTTTTATTTGTAATTGGCAATTCTGTAAACAAAAAGAACTAACATTTAAATGTTGTAAAAAGTCAAGGAGTAATGTGCAATTTATCAAAAGTCTGGCTTTTAGGTCTAAGGTTCGAGAATAGGAAAAGAAGGAAACAAACGGTATGGATTTTCACTAGACTATCGCAAAAGTCTGACTCGAGCTTCAAAAATAGAAACCTTGTCGCTAGACTGTCGTCTCGCCTTCACTCGAGTGACATCTTGTCGCTCAATTGTCGCTAGCCTCTCGCTCGAGCGACAGTGCTATCCGAAAAAAATTTAATTCATTTTTTAAAGGCTTTTTGCCGGCCCATTCATTCCATAACATACCTATAAATATCCTAAATCCACAAAATGTGTTTCACAAGGTTGAACATTGAGAAAAACATATTATGTGAGATCTTCTTCATATATTTGGCTTCAACGTTCGTCCTATAATTGGCTTTTGGTGAAAAAAAATATCAAATACATAATCCAAATACTAAATTGCTGCTTTCTCCATATATGTCAGAGTTGTTGAAGATCAAGGAAAGGTGACTAGAGTTTTAATTGGTGAAGAACGCGGTGTTCTTCGTGCATCCACTGGGCATAGAAAATTTCACAAAGCTAGGAATTGCCGTAGGATAACATAATCCAAGAGAGCTTTGGAAATTGCAGCTAAGAATTGGTGCAGGAGTACAGAATTCAGGAGAGCTGTAGGAATTGCAATTAGGAAATCAGATAGTACATGTCATCATCTAGTCTGGTAAACTGTAAATTAAAGAATCGTTTTTAGTGGATTTTTTACTGTCAAAGTGCCTAAAGTTTTTACCCAATTGAGTTTCTCCGTGATCATTCTTATGTTTCTTTACTGGTTACTTTATTTTCGGTATTTAAACATAGGAAAAATAGATTTGCATGTTTAACCATCTAGAATAATAATTAAATTGGTTACTTGTGCTATTTAATTCTTAAGTTATTTTATTCCACATTATTACCTATTCACCCTGAACAACGTAATTTTCAATTGGTGGTATTAGAGCCTTAATTTGATTCCTGATCCTTATTGATTTCTAGATGAGTAAGTCATTATCTGTGCCTCCATTTTTTTACGGAAGCAACTATACTTATTGGAAAGTTCGAATGCGAGATTTCCTTAAAACTTTGGATGAACGTATTTGGATAAGCGTCCAAACTGGGTGGACTCTACCTACAACTACTGTTGCTAGTGTAGTCACATCTACTAATATTTCACTGTGGACTAAATCGAACTTAGATGAGTGTAATTGGAATAACAAAGCCTTACATACCCTATTCATGGTTGTATCTGCGGAAGAGTTTAGGAGAGTATCGATGTGTGAGATTGCTAAAGAAGTTTGAGACATTTTAGAAACCACACACGAGGGAACTAAAATTGTGAAAAATTCTAAACTGCAGATGTTAACCTCTAGGTTTGAAAAAATTAGGATGGCAGATGATGAATCATTTGATGATTTCTATGCTAAGCTTAATGATATGGTCAATTTGAGTTTCAACCTAGATAAAAGGATCCCCGAGTCCAAAATCGTTAAAAAAGTTATTAGATCCCTACCTGAAAGGTTTAAGCCTAAAGTCACCACAATTGAAGAGAGTAAGGACCTAGATGCTCTAAAAATTGAACAACTTGTAGGATCTCTACAAACTTATGAACTCATCGTTTCTCAACCTAAAAAGGTTAAATCTATTGCCATGAATACTATTAGAGAAAAAGAGAGTGGGTCTACTGATACTGAGATGCTTAGGGATGACGAAATATCTTATTTCGTTAAAAAAATTCAGAAAGTGATGAGGAATAGGAGAAAGCCTCAAGAACGAAGAAATGAAGTCCCTAATAAAGTCTCGAAAGATAAACGTGAGAAAAACAGTTGCAGGACTCCCGTTAAGAAAAATCAATCTGTTAGATGTCATGAGTGTCAGGTTTACGATCATTATAGGAATGAATGTCTTAATAGAAAAAGAGTTCAAATAAAGAAAGACGTAAGGCATTAGCAGTGACCTTGAGTGATGAGGAATTAGATTTTAGTGCTCATAGTGATACATCTGGTGGTAAGGATGAACAAAATTTCTTGGCCTTCACTTTTATTGCTACGATAGAGTGTGATAAGGAGATTGATGAGGTTGAAAGTGATGAATGAAGTGAGAAATCCAAGGAAGAGTCGGAGGATGAACCTGATATTCATGAATCTTATCGTGAATTATTTGAGGAAAGTCTTAAGATTAAAAAGGTCAATAAAACTGTTTTGAAAAAGGTTAATGAGCTTGAAAGAGAAAAAGAAAAACTCTTAGGTGGCCTTCAAGACTCCACCAAAAATTTAAACGAGTTGAAACTTGTTAATGAAAACTTTGAAGCAAAAGTTAAATCATTAACAAGTAATCTTGAAAAATCTAATACTCAACTCCAATCATTCATGAGTGGTTCGCAGAAATTGGATAATCCGTTGGGGATAAACAAGCCTGTTGGAAATAGGCATGGTCAGGGTTGCGTTCATAATGGTAATACTACTGCCAGCATATCCAGGACCACGTTCGTCCTGACCACTAACAAATCTTCGAATACTAGTTATCCTGAACTAAAGGTTAGGTATGCCTTAGGATTGAGACTTACTAAATAGCATAGGGTCAATCGTCCTACATATCGGCATCAACCTCTGAGCAGGTATGAACCTAGGTTTATTCCCACTTGTCACCATTGTGGCGCACTGGGATACACAAGACCTATGTATCATAAACTTGCGATTAGAAGTAAAAGTCAAGACTTCTCTAACAAGGTTAATTTTCTCGCCAATCA